>CM016729.1:12490423-12531035 GCA_005771605.1 Scutellaria baicalensis
ACAAACCTTGTTACTATAGTTTCAACTCATTCATACCATTCAAATCATACAAATCTCCATGAGGAAATGGGGTAAAATACCACAAACCCTATAAGCAATACATTTTTTTACCATTGAATATAATATATTATCACTTTCTACTACTAAATATAACAAATTGTCACTTTCTACCACTTATTTGACTTGGTCTTATTTGAATAGTTACAATTATGAGAAAATGATGACTTTTTCTTACAACATATACGGATGTCAATAAAAGTGGATTCTTTTTTTTTTTTTACTTTTTTTACTTCTTCATATGCATTATTAGATGAGATTCTTTATTTTTTGTTTTATTTGATATTACATACATTCACGTGAAAACAGTAAAAGATTGAAAAAAAATTCACTTTGCAGTGTGATTTGATATTACATACATTCACGGGAAAACAGTAAAAAATTTCACCTTTTAAAGAGAATAGAGATGAAAGTGTAGATTCATTCAAAAAAAAAAATTGAAGAAGCAATCGTTGTCACAACCTTCCTCAAGAATCAAGTAAGTTTTTATAAATTATTTTATCTGTTTTAATATTTAGTTAGTGTAGAAAATTGTTAATGGTACAATTAAACTGTGGGATATTATTAATTTAGTTTAATAGAGGGTTTCATGAATTTTTTTGTTACTCGAAAATTAGTGTTGGACACATATATAATGTTAGTCGAACAGTAGGATTAGTCTGCAAGTATATTTTTTGGTCCACGAACATTTTACTCGAACTTTACAATATGGGTTATTCGAACTTTACACATATATTGCATTGTGTCTCGAACATTGAATTGGGTTACTCGAACATTTTATTAAGGTTACTCAAACATTTTATTAAGGTTACTCGATCATTTTTTTAAATTTACTCGAACATTATATTAAGGTTACTCGAACATTATATTAAGGTTACTCGAACATTATATTAGGGTTACTCGAACTTTGCATAATGTTCGAGTAACCCACTGGAATTTCTGTAATTTTAAATTTTCCTAATTTTTTTTTACTTATATAGGTCAAATTAATTAGAAGAAGATGACTTTCTCAGTAGTGGTGTGGTTTGGAGATTATTGGGAAGGTTTACAATATGTAAACGGTTCTCAAACATTGATTCATCTTCAAACAATGACATATATCGATTTATTGAGCTTAGTTCACGGATTTGTTCTAGCCGACATGAATTGTTGCGGCTATTTGATTCATTATCTAGTTGAAATCAATGGAAGATTGAAGAAGAAGAAAATTAAGGATGATTTAGATTTGAAGCAGGCGTTTTCAACCGTTGATGAGGTTCTAGTTGTTTTTTATTTCTTTGAAAAGCATGCAAGTCGGAGCATTAGGGGGATCCACATTTTCCGTTCATGAACAATATAATGAAGGTCCTCAAAGTTTTTTCCGTTCAAAGACGAAGTGGAGCGTCAAAATTTCAATGTCAACATGGGAGAGAACTGGATTTCTTCAAATATTCCCTTAGGGCTACAGAGCGACGAAGGATTTTATTCAAAATGGAGTGTTGGAGATGGGATAGAAGACACTTTTGTTGGAACGTCTTCAAATCAACAAAGGGAGCCTTGGGTGGCATCATCTAGATGAGTTGATGCTACTAATTTGAACAATTTGGACTTGAATAGACTCCCAACTGATGAATTAGAAGATGTTGAGGCACACAAAAATGGACCGCAGCAAGAAGAGCAGGATGATCGAGTCGGTATGTAAACATTTATGAAGTTAGCATATTCTATTATTTGTGTTTATTGTGATTAACAATGTTGTGTGTTTTTGTTGTAGATCCAAACAATGAAGAAGATGACTTTGCACTTGATGAAGATGTAGAGGCAATGTTGGATCAGGAGCAACGGGAGGCATATGAGCAATTTTGTGATGACATAATGAGAGCGGAATGGTATATTCCCGACATTCCATCATTCGATGAGTTACCTTCTTGTTCAGAGATTGATCGTGCTCCCCAAGGACTGCAAAAAGGATCGACTTTTGGTAGTAAGACCGAACTAAAAAATGTTGTTGGGTTCTATCATTTGGAGAAAATCAGGTTGAATATCGTGTGGATCATTCGGACAAACATCGATGGTATGTGAAATGCAGCCACAAAAATTGTCCATTCATACTCACTGCCTCTGAAAAACATGGTATTTGGAAAATCTCCAAAGTTGTCCTGCCCCACACTTGTTCATATGAGTTGAACGCCGGTGCTCCCCGTAGACTTCCATCCACTTTAATTGGAGATTACTTATTTGAGAGGCTCCGAAAAGACAAATCAGATATTTCCACTAGAGACATAATTCGAGAAATGAGCCAACATGGCTTGAATTTGAACTACAGATTTGCATTAACTGCAAAACGTCACGCCATACGAACTGCATACGGAGATCCGAAGAAGTCATTAAGCATGCTTCCTGCGTATTTACAGATCTTGAAGGAAACCAATTCGGGAACACATACTGCACTAGAGACGCATAAAGGAGGAAAATTCAAGTTCGCATTTTTGCATTAGGTGCATCCATTCGGGGATTTGCTCAGTACTCGAGACCTGTGATTGTGGTTGACGGTTGTCATTTGAAGGGACAGTTCAAAGGAATTGGGTTCGTTGCTGTTACGAAAGATGGAAACGAGCAAATTTTTCCACTCGCTATTGGGATAGGAAGTGTTGAGAATGATGAATCCTGGACATGGTTCTTTCGTAATGTTCGAGAAGCATTTGGGTGTCCAGATGACCTGTTGATTGTGTCTGATCAACACGCAAGCATCAGTAATGCCATTGAGAATGTATACCCGGAAGCAGCCCATGGACTTTGTTGTTTCCATTTTCAACAAAATTTAGCCAAGTATGGAGCACATTTAGTCGGACTACTCCACAGGGCTGCTTATTGTTATGATGAATGTGATTTTGATAGGTATGTTTTCCTCCATTGTTTTTAAGCTAAATTTTTTTAAATAAGTGTACCAAGCTGCCGAGTAAAAAAGTTTATTATTTCTACAGGTACATTAATTTTGTCCTCGACAGTGGAATTTTGGGAGCTATTGAAGCCTTAAAAAAAGCCAAACCAACGAGGTGGTCTCACGTCAAATGTCCTGTTCGACGATATAACTTCATGACATCAAATGCTGCCGAGGTTTGGAATTCTCGTCTCGTTTGGGCAAGAAAGTTACCCGTTTGTGCCTTCTTGGAAGCTGCTCGAAGGATTATTGAAAAGTGGTTTGCTGAGAGGCGGATAGAGACTGAAGAAAGAGAACAAACTTTCACAAAGGCGGCACACGACAAGTTAGCCGACCTCATGAGCAAAGGCCGACAAATGGAAGTGGACAGACTTGGTCGAGGCAAATTCAAGATCACAAATGGGAGAAAACTATTTCTAGTTGATCTCACCGGCCTCGTTTGCAGTTGTAAGGTTTTCCAGAGCGAGTTGATTCCATGCGCGCACACATGTGTGGCCATCAGGTTCTATGCACACCAACAATTTCTATCTTAAACTATGTTTTATGTCATTTTGGGAATTAATACGTTTTTTGTACCAGTTATTCGAAGGAGTCAGTCGTATCATATGTGTCTCCTTACTACACGACATCCTGGTTGAGGGGTATGTGGACTGGAGAAGTTATGCATGTTCCCGACCCGACTGCTTGGGTACTTGATGAAGATACGCGCCTAACTGTTTGTGTTGCGCCCGATCAACCAAAACAGGCCAGCCGACCCAAAACTAGGAGAATACCTTCAAGTGGAATAAATTTGGGGGCACGTCGAAGTACATCCGTTATATGTACTGGTTGCGGTCAACCTGGTCACAACATTACCACATGTAGTCAGTACATGCCCCCACCTTCACACCAACATGAAGATTTGGACGATGAAGATAATCTGCCAGCTCAAACTCAAACGAAAATAAGAAGGAAGAAGAAATGTTCTGTTTGTGGCTCAGACACGCACACCAGAAGGAAATGTTCTGTCTATTTGAGTCAACTGCAGGACGCTGGAAATCTTCATTGATTGTGTTTGAGTATGAGTTGAGTCATTAAGGCTTGTGTTGACAAATTGATATTCTATATATGTATAAAACACCTCAAGTCAAATATTTAAAAAGTTCAATTGTTCAACATAATTTCTACCAGTTATTCAACAGATGTGTAAAAAACTAATATGTACCAAAACATCTACTCAAAAGAATCTGTAGGACAAGTGTCTCCGGGGGTGGAGTGTCGGAAAATGGTTAACGCTATTAACTTCCGGAGAGCTTTGACACCTCGATATTTTGCTAACGTCGATCGAGGCCACTCCCCTATAAGGGAGCTCTCAACGCCCAATATGGCATACACACCACACGAGATGCTATCTTTCTGCTCATAACAGAATTCCTTCCTATACATGTGGATAGCAAACTCTCCTGTGATGGTCTGCGTCTAATAATGACCATGCTCGGCTGCCTTTTGATAAAAACCTGTGTACTCTAACAAAGCTGGTAACACACGACGAAATGGGAGGGTCTGCCTGGTGCGTAGCTCTTGTATCTCCGGTGTTTCCCTCCACCTAAGGCTGTCCGCCAGAACAATGCGCGCACTTACCAAGTCGATCTCACAAAACACCCAATGCCCGTCTAGGTTAATGATAGTGTATACCTGATGTCAAAAGTAAAGGGGAAAATAAAAAATTTAAGTACTTAATGATATCAAATATTATCCTGAACACGAAAAATAATATCGTTATATCTTACCGCCCGGATGTGCTCCCACCACGGCTTCATGGATCTCCACTTCGGCTTCAAACCTCTAACATACGGAGCCAAGCGCTCAAGATCCTAGGGGCTGAAATCCTCCTTCAAGGGACTCTTGTACATGGTGTCCGGATCTTCACCTGCATGCTTCTTCTTCCATATCTCCTCACAGGCTTCCTGTGCATTTAAACTCAAGAAACATGAGACAACATTACAGAAGGCAAAAAAATGAAATCTTGGCGAAATGACTTACAAAGAAATGTGTATCCACCAACTGGATCCGGGCTGACAGCCTAAGCGGCACGCGAACACCAGCAAAGATAGGAATACTCTGAAGCGGCACTCGACGACCTATAGCACGCAGCTGTGTCTTGATATCATCAAGGACACCGAGTCGGACATATCCATTAATATAGGCCATGCGACCCTGGCAAACCGCACGAACCCACGAGTACTCGAACTATACATTTCAAAGAATAGAAGACAGATTTATATCATATTTCTCTAAAAATACACTTTACAGAAACCTCAACAAAAAATAAAAAGGTTTACTGATTTTCAGATATTCGAACAATAAACGATTTACTGATTTTCAATACTCGAACAAATAAAAGTGTATGCCGAACAGCAAAAAGGCTTCCTCGAACAAAAAATTCAAGAGTTATAGGGTTACTCGAACAATTTCAAATTCAATAGCAAATTGTTCGAGTAACGTTTAATTAAAGGGTTACGTGAATAATACTCTATTGTTCGAGTAGGGTTCAATTTTAAGTGTTACTCGAAAATTTGCTATTATTCGAGGAACATACAAGTTAAAGGGTTATTCGAACAATACCCTATTGTTCGAAGTACCTTTCAAAATGTTCGAGTAGCGTTGAAGTAAAGGGTACTCGAACAATATCAATTGTTCGAGGAACTCTCAAAATATTGTTCGAGTAGCGTTGAAATACAGGGTTACTCGAACAATATGAATTGTTCGAGGAACTACCAAAATATTGTTCGAGTAGCGTTGAAATACAGGGTTACTCGAACAATATCAATTGTTCGATGAACGCTCAAATATTGTTCGAGTAACCAAGAATGTTCGAGGAATTTCGAACATTTTTTGCAGATTTCAGCCTAAAAATTTAGATATTTTCCAACAAATTCCTCTAAACAAGCGAAGGCGAAACATTCACTATAAAAAACATTTAATAGATTTTCAAAATTAACTCTAAACATTCACTCTAAACACACATTAACAAAAATCTATCTCACATACACATTTTGGGTTACTCAACTTCACTAATAGATATTCAAAGTTTCGAATCTAACCTGGTTTGTCATTCCTCGAAAATTTACATTCCAAGAATCTTCCTTCCACGAATTTGAGGCACAAGGTAATTTTTTTTTTTTTGCTGTAATTTTTCGAAAATGAACCCTCTCTCTGTAATTTTTCGAAAAACAGGAGGAAGGAAGGTGAAAGTGTGGGGTGGGTGTGGGTTTGGTGGGCTATAATTACCCCATTAACTCATCAATGATAGGAGAGAGAATCACTTTTTCAGATTTTAGTGGTATTTTGTGGTATTTTATTATAATAAATGGTATATTGAGACATTTTTTTATATTAAGTGGTAAAATTTAAACTACTTATATCAAAAGTGGTAATTTTGGTTGCTAACTCAATCTCCATATATGAATGACCCATCTTGAAAAATTAAATTCATAACATAATAAAGATAGTACTAAGAAGAGTAGTTTAATAAAATTGGTGGAATTCCAACTAGGGACGTAATGGGCCCATTAAATTGATAAGACAATGAGATTATTATAGCTAGAAATTGTGGCCTCACTTCCCACGTGAAGAATCCATCCACTCTTCTCACAAACGACACATTAGTGTGTCACACTTGTTTACATTTAAATTCTTTTCACATATAACACGTGAAAAATTGCAAGATTTTATTAATTATATTATCAAAATTGAAAAACTCATAGAATCACTATCATTTTGGAAAGAGAGGATAAGTGTTGCTAACATCATGAAATGAAATTGATGTTACCGGTCGAAGATTATCCACTTGGATCAAACTCCATCCCAATTTCAACACCATTTTCTCTCTCCAAACCTAGCTCAAACAATCTCTTGGGATATTCTAACCATATTCATTTATTACATCTAAATATATCATCCCATGTTAACTAGTCATATAATATTACTTAGATACATGGAGAAATAATGCTTATTTTAAAGTAAGAAGATGAAATATAAGATGAATCGGATGATTTCATAACAAAAATTTATATGAGACTGCGGTATATAATTATTAAATGACTCAGAACTCATATGATCAAATTAATCGAGTAGAGTCAACTCAGTCAATGCCGATCAATACGACGAATGCGTACATAGGTTAACTTAGTCATTAAAATAGAGTTTATTATTTTAATTGTCCCGTAATTTAGGTTAATTCTTAAAGTCGGACTTTTTTTTCGGGCTGACAAATTAGTATTTTGACTTTACGAGTTTCGCGAATTTTGCCCCAATTAACTAGAGAAGAAACTGTGGCGGCAATGGTGGCGCCTGTGGATGGCGGTGGTGACAGTGAGAAGAAGTGTCATCCATGTGTATAAGTTAATACTATTTAAATATAAAATAATTATCACATTAGCAAAATAGTCCGGAAAGTCCGAAATCAGGGATAACATGTGTGATTTGGGCCCAGATGATCGATTTGAACTTAATTTGGATAAAATTTGTGAAGCCTGTAAAGTTAAAGTCTTAATTTGTCAGTTCGAAAAAAAAGGTTTTGTTTTGAGAATTAACTTAAATTATTGGGCAATTAAAACAATAAACTTTTAAGAATATATGAGTAATACATGTATGAGTATTAGTTTTATTACTAAAAGTGTTACACTTATCCATTGAAGTATTACATCAATTTTGTGATGATTTATAAAATATTAGTAATACATTTTTATAGTTAAAACTATTATGTTTATCCGTTAATTAATTATCAATTTTTTTAATAACTATGAGCTGATTGAATATTAAAACGATATTTTCTTGCAAGTTTATAAGAACATTATTAACACATGATAAATATATATATGAGTTTTATGGTTAAAAGTATGATTTTCATACATCAATGAATTGGATTTTTTTAATAACTACTTGATAAAATATATATTGAGAATTGAGATGATATATATAATAGTTTGCAACATCATAAAAGTATTAGTATTAAGTTTATAAATACTACTTTAAAACTAAAAATATTACATTGATCCATTATTGAGATTTATTTTAATAATTACGAGCTTATAGAATATTGAGTTATTTAATAACTACGAGCTGATGGAATATTATGATTTTTTTCAATAAATTGATCAAGCTAAAAAAATATTAATTAAGATTGTATTCATTTTTAAAGTACCATAAGATTATTGAAATACATGTAAAACATATTATTTTTTAATATGAAATTTCTGAGCATGGAAGCAAGATTACTATTTTGTATTTATTTTATCAAATATCTTTTGGTGTGTAACTAATTCTAAAAATAAAATCATGTCATATGCTAATATATATTTGTAAATATTCTTTCAGCTCGAGTAATACATTTTAGTGTAAAAGACATACTTGATACACATACATGTATTATTAATACTTTTAGTAATGAAGCCGCAACTTCGAATGACCCATAGGATATTTCGTCTCGCATAAATTTTTCTATAATATAATCTCAAATAAAACCTACTTATATTAATAATACACTCCTTATATATAGGACTAACTACATAAAAGGTATCATAAATTTTGAGTTATATCACTATAGCATAGAACTTTTATTAGTAATAGATCATGAATTTGATTTAATTTGTACCTTTTCTTCAATAATAGATGACAATGGTTTTATTATCAGGTGTCGCAAAATGAGATCGATGTTATAATTTTTTTTTAAAAGTGATAATTTGTATCAAGCAATATTGCCACAAATAATAATTTGTGTAACAATCTAAATTGAAAGTTTGTTAATTTTTTTATGTAATAGACCCATCTTCTAGACGATGGATCTTAAACACTAAACGATGGCTATGGAATAATTGATTTGTTTTGCCAAGTTTGACCAAAACAACGATTTTATTAATATTTATCACGTTTAGTTAATTTTAGTTTAATACTCCCTTCGTCCCACTATTTTCAGTCTACTTGTCATTTTCGTTTGTCCCAATTAAATCTGCCAACCCCAAAATGGCAAAGAAAATTTTACTCTCTTACCCCTCAATTTATTTCATTTTACAACTTTTTTACTAAAAAAATTGGTTTAAATTACAAAATTGCCACTCAAAAATATTAAAATAAGACATCCAATCAAAGTCAACAGCTTTTTCTTAACATCCGTGTCGGTCAAAGTAGGCTAAAAATAGTGGGACAGAGGTAGTAATTACTATTCCTGAACTTAACACATGAGGAAATTATATAACAATATATATATATATATAGAATTTAATTACTATTTATTTTTTTCTTTAATTGATAAATCATTAATAATATAATTTGTATGTAGATATATAATAATTGATGACTTGAAACTTCTTTCAAACTTTGACACTCTAATATTTTATATTAGTGGAAAAAAGGATTTTTTCCGTTCCAACTATATATTTATGATTTAATAATATTTATATATTGTGTGAATTTTAAATTTAATGCATTTTATAATTACCCATAAGTCATAACCTTACATGATACAGAAAAAACGATTAGAACTTATCACGTAGATACGATAAAAACCAAATCTAAAATTTTGTAAGAAAAATTAAAATGATTCAAAATTTACACATATATGAGTTGTGAGATCGTCTCATGTGCAACGACACTCGCGCATGGTCGTGTTCTAGGACATGGTCGATCGTGCGAGAAAAATACATACTTATAGCTCTAACAGACATACTTATAAATATAAATCACATACTTGTATTGACCGTGTCTTGGGACCCGACCGTGCACCACAAATCGCTATTGTTTTTCGCACAGGGCACGGTCATGTCAGGACACAGTCGCACATAGTCGACCTTGCCCAAAACACGACCGTGCGCGAGTCCATCGCAAAAAATATATATGTTTGGATTAATCTTGACAAACTGTAATTAATTAACTTTAGATAATACATACAAAACAAATGTTATTTATTGAACACCCTTAATTAAATTATTCCAAAGGCACCTAGTCTAACCAAGAGAGTTTTCTCACCGGCCTATCCATTAAGTCATAACATATACTTCATAAATGCATTAATTAATTTATTAGTTGAGTTAATATTATATATGATCATTATTCATGTTCACACAAACATACATATGCAATTATGCCAAAATTAATAAAGCCATGAAATAAAAAGTTTTTCATGGATAATTGATCGAAAATCTTCACAAATGATAATGGAAAACTTTCATCAATATCCACATAATTAGTATCATACTAATTACACAATAAGAAAACATCAAAATAGAGATAATTTTTTTCCTTTAATCATATAATGTTATCGATTTTCAAAGAGTATATATATATATATATATATATATATAAGTGAATATTTAAAGATGCATGGACAAATTTATAGATCACTTATATATCTATATATTCTGTGGTTAATCCTATTTCCCGTTCAAGAATTGAATTTTAATTTTCAATTAATTCACTTGATATTTCTAATTTACTATAAATTCACATTTATTGAGTTAATGATAATTGAAAAACAAAATTTAATAATTATTATTGTTAATAAAATTGTAACTTATAAGGTTTTAGGTAAAATATTTTAATTAAAGGTGATTGTTGCAATTGAATTAAATGTTCATTGAAGTATTTTACATTATTAAGTTTACATTTAAATATTAAATATAAAATACATATGGATCTAATTTTTCATTCTTAAGATAATCTCCAACACATGAATTCGGGCTTTGAATTACTAACAATAAACAAGCAACCTTAAGATTTAACAACTTAACATAAACAAATAATTTAAATTACACATTATATGGTATGCGTGTATATATTGATTTATTTCTTTTCATAACATATATTAATCTATATATCATTAATCACATAATCTACTTTGTTCACTCAAATAACATTGGCGTCTCAATCAATTATATTAGATTTCCTCATCACAAATTATGTAAGAGCGCATGTATATAATTCAATATCTGAAAGAAAATATATTAATATATGCCTATAAGTAGCACATAAGTAACAAAAGATGCATGTAATCCATGAGGTGTATCATCCAATGTGTGGAGAGAAGTTTGACTATCACATAATAAACAATATGAAATTAACAAAAGTGTGTGGATGTATATATGAACTATATTGATCCAATGATTAGAAATTGCTCGGGTCTCACAGGTCCAGCCAAAGTTTGAGCATGGAGGACTGCCACTGCAGGTTAAACTGAAGCAAAGGCTGCAGAAAAGGGTGTTCATACCCTTTGCTGAAGACTTTTGGTTAAGGTATGACCAGATGGAGAAGATGAAGCAACAAATGGCAAGAAGCTACCAGGAGTCAATCGAGAATTGGTGGATAGGAACCAGACATGAAATTAGAGGAAGATCAACCACCTGGAAGATATAAACATTTTCTTTATACTTACTTTATGTTTTGTTTTTAAGTTTTTATATCTACTGATGATACATTCCCATCTCGAGAATATTTCTTTATCTTTTTACTGCATTGATGGTTGATGATGATATGCTGCGGTTTGCGGTAAAACAATTTGATATTGTTAGATATAACGTACTGCTTGAAGCTCACTACTCATGATCTTGGTTTGCATGCTTTAATTTCTGCTTACCCTGATCTATATTGTTCGTGTTATTTTGTTAAAACTTTCTATTTTGCAGTGAGTAGCTAAAATGTTTTTTCTGCTATGAAAAATATGTATAAGTTTTGTCATCATCAAAAAGAGAGAAATTGTAAGGATCTATAGTAGTTTTGATGAGACAAACACTTTAGTAAAAGCATGCTTCTGTAAGAAAGTAATCTTTTATGTAAGTGTTAATTGTAATCTTTCTTAAGTACAAAAGATCGCTACAGTAAGCAGGAAGTTCGCTACAGCAAGGACTTCGAAGAAGCAAGGTCGCTCTGAAAAAAATGAAGGACTTCGAAGAAGCAAGATTGCTCCAACAGGAAGCAAGGATTTTGATGAAGTAAGAGCAACCACGAGAAGTAAGCTAGTCGCCCAACAAGGTCGCTTCCAGCAAAAGGAATTACAGTGGCTAAGGTTGAGAAGAAATCACCTGATCGAGGAGCATACTTTGTTACTAGTAGAGACATTCTCACGAGCACCAATCAAATTTTGACAAGCCACCTGACGGAAGATAGACATGCTCTATGGCGCATTAAATGCGTGTACTATAAAGATTAACTTTGTAGCAGGAAGATCACCGCATTAAATGCTGGAACTGCCACACTTCAACGGGCAGATTTCCAAGCACTATAAAAGGAGATTGAGTGAGAACTGAACCAGGGCTTGCAAAACTAAAGACCCGAATTTCCAAATATTTACATTTACATTCAAAGTCATAAACTTCAGTCACCCAATCTAAGTGCAGCAAGCTCAGAAACAAGCTCGTTAAGCTCACATTTAGAGAAACTGGTTGCAGAATCATTGAAGAAAACCTATATCTTTTATCTTAGATTGTATAGGACTACCTAGTGGAGGGTTAAGAACCTGCTAGTGTTTTCGCTCTTGAAGACAGAGTAAGAGTCCTGTGTGGGCTAGTGCGATCTTGTGTGGATCTTGGTCAAGATAGAGCAGCAACCTATGTGAAGTTGTCTATCATTTGTTAAATTGTTTGTAATAGATAGGTTGTGTAAACTAAACAAGTTTAACGAAGTTTCTCCTTGTGTAGGAGTAAAGTGGACGTAGAGGGATTACTCCACCCTCGAACCACTCTATATCATTTGTCTATTTTAACTGTTTACCCTTCGCATATCTAAACTGTTGTTGCATATCCTTAATCTGTCATATTGCATTCAAACTGCTTTTGAACATATTGCTTTATGGTTTTTCCGCTGCATTTAAACTCTACAAGATCAATCGAGCTGCTTCAGTGAAGCAAGCTGTGAAGCTAAAAGCTCACTCTCGATCTTACCTGTTTTCGGAGTAAAAAGATTTCGAAAATATTTGTAGGTTTATTCACCCCCTCTAAACCTACTGCTGCTTGGGTCGACCAACACAACTAAACGATAATAGATAAAGGAAGTAGTATAGAAAGTAGCAAAAGATCGCAAAGAGAAGAACAACAGAAGAAGAAGACGTGAGAGCACAAGGAGAGAATGAGATGAAACGACGAGAGAATGGGTTGAAATGAAAAAAAAAAACTATTTATATTTTTATCATCAGGTCGGGTCCATGCACTTGGTGTATGGGAGTTTTTGCGCGCCAAAATGTCTTCACTTGCTTAGATGGATACATTTAAACCCACCAAAATTCGCTCCTAGGTGTTGTACATTTATGTTATGTTAATAATCATATTTTTATATTATGCTAGTCATACTTATAAGGATTTTTAGAGATACCTTATTAGATATATTTTTCATATATTTTAGTTATGTTAGTTGCATGTATCTATATATATATATATCATAAAATTATGAGTACACTACAACAAAAATGCTTAAAGACAACAATTCTAAAGTGTTGTTGTTCTGGGTATAAGATTGTAGTCTATGTCATTGTTGTAAAGTGTTGTTGTTCTGGGTATAAGATTGTAGTCTATGTCACTATTGTCGAAGAGGGGCGCCTAAAGACAACACTTCAAAAGTGTTGTTGATTACTCATAGACAAGACTTTAAAAGTGTTGTCGATATATATGATAACTGTTATCTTTTACATAAAAATATCGAACATAGACAACACTTTTGAAGTGTTGTTGTTCTCGTCGTACAAAACAATTAACAATAATAATGCTGCCACAATTGGAATTTGAACCCTTGTCAACATATATGAAAGCAACTCAAGTACCACTAAACCAAAGATGTACATTGTTTTATTTATTATCTAATATATATATAAAGTGAAAATGATAGACCTCAATTTTCTTATTTTTTCCACGCATGAGTTGACTGACTCGTTTGCTTTATAAAAGGTCCGCCTAATGATGAATTATATTATCCACCAATAATTAGTAAATCAACCTATCACCATTCAAAAGTTTAAATATGAATAAACAATAATTTACTCTCAATATCAATGATTAAATAATATCAATAAAAAAAATCTTACCAATAAAAGTTAAGATTCAACAACATCATCACTATTTGATAAACCAAAAATGAAAAAGATATGGAAATTTTAATCATAATAATAATAAAAAATAACAACAAATATTAGTATATACCTCAAATACAATTATAATACTTAATTATTAATAATTATTTTGAATAGGTAAGACATCAATTTCAATATAATTTTAGCATTATGCAAAATTAATTTATTAAGAATTTAAAAATAAAGCAAAGTTAAAAAACAATCACTTTGTAATCATTAAAATATAAAAAATAACGATAAAATTATACATCAACATTAATATTAATATATAATCGTAATTATTAAATATTAACAGTTATTTTGGAAAAGGTAAGACATCATTTGTATATCAATTTACCACATTTCAAAAATGATGTACTTATAATTAAAAGATAACACTTTTCAAGTATTGTCATAATAAAAAGAGTATGCTTAAAGACAGCACTTGTAAGAAATGTTGTTATTGTCTAAGAAATAGAGTTCAAAGACAACACTTCTCTAAAATTGTTGTCATTGACAGGAAAAAACAAGTCCAAATACAACACTTCTCTAAAAGTGTTGTAGGCTCCATTTGGATAGAGTGATTTGAAATTTAGAATTTGAAATGAGTGGATTTCAAATCCTCTCAAGTTGGAGTGGATTTGAAATCCACCAAAATGACTCCAAAATTAGCTCAAAATGAAAACTATGGATTTCAAATCCACATCCATCCAAACATTACTGGTGAATTTGCTACCATGGATTTTAAATCTCTCCTCAAATTCACTCATCCAAATGGACCCTAAAAGTATAAGTAATGTCGCATAAAGTTATGAGTACGTAATATCACATAAATATATACATGTAAAAAATGTGCTGAAATCTTTTTTTTCTTTTCTTTGAAGTTAAATAATATATAATTGTAATGTATGACCAACATAACATAAAAATTAGAGAAATAAAAAAAAAATTCCGACCCAACCCCAAATGTATGAATCTTAAATCTATACACCTGATGCATGGGAGACCTGCTCTTTTCATGGAAGTGATATTTACAAGTACTTAAGTGGTGTTTTTCTAAACTTAATTAATAAAATGTTAGAACCATATTTAATCTGAATTTCCTAATTTCTTTACTTATTTTATTATCGTCCTTTGCCAAAATTATTACGTAACTTATGATTAAAATAAAACATAGTTACGTAACATTGATTTAGACCCATACATCCCCTCTAAATCCCATGTTTAGTTACAATTTGTATTTCTATTCAATTTTCATACGACATATAGAAGAGTCTATTTTCTGTTATTTTTATTTTGTCTCTGATAATATTTTTCCGATACATGCTCTATATTTTAAATAAACATTATAATTAGACATTTTATATTAGTAAAATCGAATATAAATTTATTTACAACAAATAATTTAATATATTTAACTTGTATGTTGTAATACACACAGCTCAATTTCAAGCCTAACAGGTTGGGTTATTGGATCTGTTAAACCTTTTTACAAATTTAGAGTGAGTGTAACGCCCCGTTTTAAAATATTGTTTGGGCGCTACTTACAATAGAAATGGTCTCTTTCAATAATAATAAAGATAAATAAATTCAGGAATAACCGTGAAATATTATTCCATAAAATATTGTTACGAAACACGAATTTTGGAAAAATGCAGCGGAAATGATTTTATTGAAATTCCTTTCTTTCCAAACACACTTTTTAAATACATTGAAAAGAGTGATAGAATAATCATTTACATAAATAAACAGGTTTGGAGTTTATAAAAATAAAACTCTTTACTAAAATCTTCTACAACCTTTATAATATCGGCTACCGGCATTCACTGCTCGTACTCCACGTCCTGGATACTTTAAGCTGAAAACATTTTTACACATAGTGGTGAGTGCCAAAGGAACACTCAGTGGGTCGACTTGTACTGTAATGGGGACACATAATACTATAATCATATACTATACATATACATATTAAACATTGTGGACTCCCGAGTAGTCCCCTGTAAACCATGTTGGATAGATATCCGAAGAAAATCTATCCGGGCCCCAAGCCGACCCTATGGGTTTTTATACCCTTCATGCTGGGTTTTCGAAGAATACCCGATATACTTGGCGTGCAAGCGCATGCGCAGTTACATTTCACAAAATCGTTCTCACATAACACATTGTACACATTAATCACATTCACGTAGGTTCATATAATTCACGACTACAAATTGGCAAATAAATTCCTTGACATGTATTGATTTCTAAAGAAACCCCTCTTGTACGGGTATTATCCCCATTTTTCATCATGTGAAACCAATCGCATTTGTATTCCTCGGAAAACATTAATCTTTAAAAACATATAATTTACTCGAAAATCAATCATAAAATAATAACCAACTTGAAATCGACTTCACTTGATTACTGAAATTAAAGCCACATGTAGCATTAAATGTCACTTTACAAGTTGTACAATTTAAACGAAAACATTTATTTGATAAGACTTTACCCCACCTTTAGAAGCAATGCTCGTAAAATCCTTCACCTTATTTTCCTCTAGTCCTTTCCCTCGTTCGTATTTCATTAATTAAATTTACCCAAGTGCACCCAACCATTCCCTGCAAGAGATCGCTACCTCTCATTTCCACCATCGCACCGGCAACATCTTGCCTCCTCAAACGGTGGCCATGAACGCCATCCAACAAATCCAATCACACCCACAATACATCACACAACCATCACTGCAATCAAACTCACCTACACTTTCACACACATCACAGCCCAGCAACACTACTAGCCACTGCAATCAAACTCACCTACACCTTCATACATCACAGCCCAGCAACACGGCTAGCACCGCTGCCCACAGCAGCTCCCATAGAGCAGCGGCGGTAGAGGATGTGAGAGCGGAAGAGAGAACAGAGGCAGAGATGAAGCAGGGGAGGAAAAGGGCGACGGCGGCGGCGATGGCCACCGCTGCCTTCGTGTGCGCCGTCGACCGTCACGACCACGGCTATCCTCGCCGGCGGCCTACCCGGCACAACCACACACACTCCAAAACCAAAAGCCAACACTCATCTCTAACCCACTAACACCAACATCCATTATCACCACCATCTCAGCGCCGCCGCGAGATGCGGCCACCAAGCAGATTCTGCCGCGCGACCACCGTGCCGGCAAGCAAACGGGAAGCCCCTCCAACTGATGGACTACAGCGACCCGCAACGGAGGAGAAAGATGGAGAGAAAAGAGAGATAGAGGGAAGGAGAGAAAGGGCGACGGCTCGCCGCGGTGGAGACCAAGAGAAGGTGAAGGGAGAAGGGGATTGAGAGATAGGAGAGGTAAGAGAGAGATGAGAGGTGAGAACGGGCTATGACTTCTTGAGAGGTGAGAGAAACAAGATTGAGAGAGAGGGGGTGAGAGAGATGAGGAGAGAGCAAGAGATGTGAGGTGTCAAACAAAGAAGGGGTGAGGTGGCATCCATGTGATGACTCACCCTTTCCACACTTGGATCGAGTTTTGGACTACGAATTGAGTCGAGAATTGTATTTTGTGTACGGGTTACAGAAATTAGATCTCGCATAAAAATTATCAATCGAGACCAACCCCATTAATTAAAATTGGATATATCAAACAATTTAATAGTATATATAATTTACGAATTAATCGATATTTTGGTTTACTATTAATAATCTATTTTATCTCTTTTGCCAACTTAAATTATTCGTAATTAGTAATTAACTTTAGGGTATATGTCTTGAAATATTTTATACGTAATGCCATTGGTAGATTGATTTTACGATTAAAATCTAAATTATGAAAAGACGAATCTAAACTCAATTTTTATGAGTTAACTTATATATTATAATTCTTATAAATTCTAATTAGGTCTTAATTTTATTCGGGATGTTACATCCTCCCTTCCTTAAAATAAATTTCGCCCTCGAAATTTTAGAAAACTTATTCTCTCTTACGATGCTAATATGTATCTAACCATAAATTATATCGTTATCTCTCCTTACAAAATATTTCTTGATTTCCTTAAATCATAACTTGTCTTATATTCGGTTACTACGATTTTTTTTTTTAAATAACTTTGAGCCAAGAATTATTTATAACTTTGGGCCAAGGATTGTTTAGATAATTTACTAATGAGATTCTACCCCTATTTATACAAGTCCACCTCCTTAATTAAGGATGAAGATCAATTTGATCTAAAAGCTGTAATGTGTTTTCTAGAACACTCCACAATTTCTTATGCTATAAGAAAATTTTAGATTATTCCTAGAATTATGTGTAAAGATATAGTGGATCAATTGGTATTTAGTAAAAATCATTAGGATCAATATTCATAATTGATTAAGAACTAGATAATAACAACATTATATATTATACATTAGGTCAAAATTATTTCTTCATAAGATCATTTTTTCCTGATTGCGATTATAATATGTCAAATTAAAAGATAACTGCTCTCCATCCTAAACTAGAAGTATTTATTTTATTTTATTTTATCCTTTCTACATAAAATGAATTGATCCTAGTTAGTGATTAACTTTAATTTATTTTCTAGTTTAGTCCAAATCATAAAAAGATGAATTGAAACTTAATTTCATAAATCTACTTATTACGATTCTTATGTCTTCTAATTAAAACTTAACTCCATCTGGGTGTTTTATCATACCCCTAAAAGATATTTCATTTTCGAATTTAGAAATGTTCCTAAGACGCACATACGTATTTATCTAGAAAATCCAATTATTTATTTATTTATATCATCACTTATCTTATCTTTAATTACTATATGACTCTATGGTTAAAATATCTTCACCTAAGTTATAACTACTTTACTTGGTAGTATGAATCTCATGTCTCCGATCAAAACTTAGTCTTGTTAAGGTTCGATCCTAATTCTTCTGGATATAAGTAGGGAGCTAAGGGGTTTGTGGACACACACGTAGTGAGATACTGAGGACGAATCTTAAGAATAAGCATGGAAGGAAGAGATTGAAGATTCCAGAGGTAAGAAGATAAAATTCGAACAGGAATTCACTATGTCTTTCTTTAACTTTTTATTTCTGGTTGTGATTATGTCTTATTATACTTTATTTTGCTCATGAAATTTCGTCATTAGATTCCAGTTGGGGTATGATTGAGAATAATTTTAGGAAGAAGGAAACTTAGAATGAAACGTTTGATTTACATAATGAGAATTATTAGGATAACATATTTTTTTTAATTTTGTTTATTTTCAGTACGGTTGTACTCATAAATTTTCTTCCAAGGTCGTTCCACTAACGTTGATCGATTTTTAATCCAGAGCGTGTATTTATTATGAACGTAAACTTAAAGATTCTATCTTTCAGGAAAATTTCAGCGTCATTCTATTCCTACAACCCAAAGCAAGTGAAGTCCATTATGAGCGACTAAGTTATTCTAACTATCATTACATCTATGAATGTTGTTTATTATAACTCGGTTTAAGTGATACTAAAGCACTTACAACGAACCTGATTCCATAAAACAATTAATACCCACAATTTTTTTTTTTGTGTCATTCTATCATCACCATAGCAAAATCATACCACATAATACAACACCAACTCCTGCGAACGGCCATTTACGCACACGAGCTCTGCTGCTGCAGTCAGTGGCTCAGTGACGGCGTCCAGTAAGCAGTGTGTTGATGGTAGTAACATCATACCACAAAAAGAATAATATATAGCCAAGAAGCTCACACTTTCATCATACGCGATTATAACTAAATATGATGTCATATCGTAACTGTAGCTCGATAAAAAGTTCCATATGACATAACATTGAGACCCAAATAAACTTAGGACTTCCATCTTCTCACAAATTCGAGACCATTTAACTAATAAACAACGTAACTTAGCTTACAAAGTCGAAACGGCAGAGGGCGTGAATGCTGGTAGCTAACAATATTCTTATATCAAACAAAAATATTTTTTCATTTTCCTGAAATTTGAATTAAACAAATATATATATATATATATTTTGAAATTAAAATATTTTAGCGAGTCTACAGAATCACAGACCCGCTCTGATACCACTTGTAACGCCCCGTTTTAAAATATTGTTTGGGCGCTACTTACAATAGAAATTGTCTTTTTCAATAATAATAAAGATAAATAAATTCAGGAATAACCGTGAAATATTATTCCATAAAATATTGTTACGAAACACGAATTTTGGAAAAATGCAGCGGAAATGATTTTATTGAAATTCCTTTCTTTCCAAACACACTTTTTAAATAAATTGAAAAGAGTGATAGAATAATCATTTACATAAATAAACAGGTTTGGAGTTTATAAAAATAAAACTCTTTACTAAAATCTTCTACAACCTTTATAATATCGGTTACTAGCATTCACTGCTCGTATTCCACGTCCTGGGTACTTTAAGCTGAAAACATTTTTACACATAGGGGTGAGTGCCAAAGGAACACTCATTGTGTCGACCTGTACTGTGATAGGGACACATAATACTATAATCATATACTATACATATACATATTACACATTGTGGACTCCCGAGTAGTCCCCTGTAAACCATGTTGGATAGATATCCGAAGAAAATCTATCCGGGCCCCAAGCCGACCCTATGGGTTTTTACACCCTTCATGCTAGGTTTCCGAAGAATACCCGATATACTTGGCGTGCAAGCGCATGAGCAGTTACATTTCACAAAATAGTTCTCACATAACACATTGTACACATTAATCACATTCACGTAGATTCATATAATTCACGACTACAAATTGGCAAATAAATTCCTTGACATGTATTGATTTCTAAAGAAACCCCTCTTGTACGGGTATTATCCCCATTTTTCATCATGTGAAACCAATCGCATTTGTATCCCTCGAAAAACATTAATATTTAGAAACATATAATTTACTCGAAAATCAATCATAAAATAATAACCAACTTGAAATCGACTTCACTTGATTACTGAAATTAAAGCCACATATAGCAATAAATGTCACTTAACAAGTTGTACAATTTAAACGAAAACATTTATTTGATAAGACTTTACCCCCACCTTTAGAAGCGATGCTCGTAAAATCCTTCACCTTATTTTCCTCTAGTCCTTTCCCTCATTCGTATTTCATTAATTAAATTTACCCAAGTGCACCCAGCCATTCCCTGCAAGAGATCGCTACCTCTCCGTTCCACCATCGCACCGGCAACATCTTGCCTCCTCAAACGGTGGCCATGAATGCCATCCAACAAATCCAATCACACCCGCAATACATCACATAACCACCACTGCAATCAAACTCACCTACACTTTCACACACATCACAGCCCAGCAACACTACTAGCCACTGCAATCAAACTCACCTACACCTTCATACATCACAGCCCAGCAACACGGCTAGCACCGCTGCCCACAGCAGCTCCCACGTAGGGCAGCGGCGGTAGAGGATGTGAGTGTTGAAATAATAAACTAGATTAAAGTGTCAAAGTTATTATGGATATGATTTGAAGAATACATGAATGACCTTTGGATTCTTGGTCAGTACATGTATGTTATTTATTAGTAGGAATTAATTGTGGTTCATGAATTTGTATATGATTCATGTTGAGTATCACATATAAATACTCCATGTATTCATCATTTGTAGTATGAAGAAAAATGATAATTTGAGTTGATAATATAAAATAGTGTCCCTCCACTCTTGAGATTTGTTTTTCTATAGAGGTTCATGCTCTCTGTTTTCTAACAAATTGGTATCAAGAGCCACTAGTGTTTGGAGACAAAGCTTGGAGAAATGTCGAATGGAACCCCATTTGTTGTCCCATCTCTCACCAAGGACAATTATGATAATTGGTGCATAAGAATGAAGGCATTGCTTGGAGCATATGAAACTTGGGAGCCTGTGGAGAATGGCGTTGATGAAAATGATGCAACAGCCAAAAAGAAGGATCAAAAGGCCCTCACCCTCATCCATCAAAGTTTGGATGAAAAAATGTTCGAGAAAGTCGCTGTGGCGACTACGTCCAAACAAGCTTGGGAAACTCTTCAATCTTCATTCAAGGGTGTTGATAAAGTAAAGAAGGTACGTCTCTAAACATTAAGAGGGGAGTTTGAATCTCTACACATGAAGGATTCCGAATCTATTTCGGATTACATTTCAAGAGTCTTGGCTATTACGAATCAAATGAAAAGATATGGAGATGATATGAAAGATGATCGCATTGTCGCAAAAATTTTGAGATCCTTGGATCCAAAATTTAATTACATCGTGGTTGCCATTGAGGAGTCCAAGGATTTGGACACCATGAGTGTTGATGAACTTGCCGGTTCGTTGCAAGCTCATGAAGAAAGAATGCTGAAACCGGTTCAAGAATCGGTTGAACAAGCTTTGAAGGTAAAGCTGTCATTGAAGGAGTCAAATCGAGGCACATCCCAAAGAGGTCGTGGACGTGGAGGATCTCGAGGACAAGGTCGAGGATGTGGTCATGGAAGAGGTGGACAAGGTGATAAACACACTCCAAATAATAATTTTGAGACGGGCCAAAATTCCTTTCGAGGAAGATCTCGTGGAAGAGGAAGAATCGGTGGAGGAAATAGGCCAAACCAATCAAGGTATGACAAATCTGAAATTGAGTGTTTCTCTTGTCATCGTCTTGGGCATTTCTCATGGGAATGTAGAAATAAAGTGGAGGAGACAAATAATTTTGCAGAGAACAGTAATGCAAAAGAAGATGGAGATTCCACCTTACTTCTAGCTTGCAAAACCAATCAAGAGGAGAAGGAGAATCAATGGTACCTTGACTCTGGTGCAAGTAGTCACATTTGTGGAAGGAGAAATTTATTTGTGGAACTTGATGAATCAACAGAAGGAGATATAACTTTTGGAGACTCTTCAAAAGTTCAAGTAAAAGGAAAAGGTACAATTCTGATTCATTCAAAAGATGGAAGTCATCAATTAATTTCCAATGTGTTTTATGTGCCGGCCATGAAAAGTAACATTTTGAGTTTGGGTCAACTGTTGGAAAAGAATTATGATATTCATTTGAAAGATAAATCTTTAACAATGAAGGATGAAAATGGAAGGTTGATTGCTAGGGTGCCTATGACAAAAAATCGAATGTTTTTGCTTAACATTCAAAATGGTGTTCCTATGTGCCTGAAATCTTGTTTCAAAGATACATCATGGCTATGGCATATGAGATTTGGACATCTAAATTTTGATGGGCTGAAATTGATGAGCAAAGAAAGAATGGTGAAAGGTTTACCTTTCATAGATCATCCTAATCAACTTTGTGAAGGATGTCTACTTGGCAAACAAGCGAGAAAGAGTTTTCCGAAGGAGTCTTTGACAAGAGCTCAACATCCATTGGAGTTGATACACTCGGATGTGTGCGGACCAATCAATCCACCATCATTTGGTGAGAATAAATATTTTGTACTTTTCATTGATGATTATTCTCGGAAAACTTTTTATATTTTTTGAAGGCAAAATCGGAGGTGTTTGGAATCTTCAAAAGGTTCAAATTAATGGTAGAGAAACAAAGTGGTTACCAAATCAAAGCTCTTCGTTCCGATAGAGGTGGAGAATTCACATCTAATGAATTCATGAATTTTTGTGAACAACATGGTATCTATCGTCCCATGACGAATCCATACTCACCACAACAAAATGGAGTGGCGGAGAGAAAGAACCGGACCATTCTCAACATGGTGAGGAGCATGTTGAAGAGCAAGAAAATGCCAAACAAGTTTTGGGCTGAAGCTGTCTTCTGTGCTGTTTATTTGATGAATCGATGTCACACTAAAAGTGTTTGTGGTGTAACGCCTCAAGAAGCTTGGAGTGGATACAAGCCAAGTGTCTCACACTTGAGGGTGTTTGGAAGCATTGCCTATATGCATGTGCCAGATCAGAGAAGAATCAAACTTGATGACAAAAGTGCAAAGTATCTATTCATTGGTTACGATCAAAGTTCTAAAGGCTACAAGTTGTATAATCCAAACAACGGGAAAGTTGTTATAAGTAGAGACGTGGAGTTCGATGAAGAATGTGTTTGGGAATGGAATACCACAAAGAAAGAAAGTGGATATAGCCATCTCTTTGATGATAATGAGGAAGAAGAAGGAATGGCACCGGCTAATACTCCACCACTATCACCACTACCACAAATTGCACAATTTGAGGAAGAAAGTTCAAGTGAAGGCCCACGGAGATTTAGAAGTTTGAATGACATTTACAATGTCACCGAAGAGGTAAATTTGAGTGATTTTACTCAATTTTGCCTACTTGCAGAAACCGAGCCCGTAAAGTATGAAGATGCTGCTCATGATGAAAAGTGGAGAAAGGCCATGGATGAAGAAATTAAGGCAATTACAAAAAATGATACGTGGGAGCTAGTATCATTACCTAAAGGCAAAAGCACCATTGGAGTAAAGTGGGTGTACAAAATAAAGAGAAATGCACAAGGAGAGGTTGAAAAATACAAAGCAAGATTAGTTGCAAAAGGGTACAAGCAAAAGGTAGGAATTGATTATGATGAAGTGTTTGCGCCCGTTGCTCGCCTTGAGACAATTCGATTGATCATTTCTATAGCAGCCCAAAACCGTTGGAAAATCCATCAAATGGATGTAAAATCTGCATTTTTGAATGGATACTTGGAGAAAGAAGTATATATTGACCAGCCTATGGGTTATATCATTCCCAATGAAGATAAGAAAGTGCTGAAATTGAAGAAGGCTCTCTACGGGTTGAAGCAAGCCCCTCGTGCTTGGAATAGCAGAATTGATAAATATGTCCAAGCAAATGGCTTTGAGAAGTGTCCATATGAACATGCTCTCTATGTAAAAAATGAGAAAAATGGTGATATGCTACTTGTTTGCTTGTATGTGGATGACTTGATTCTTACAGGCAATAATCCAAAGATGTTTGATGATTTCAAGAAAGCCATGACCAAGGAGTTTGAGATGACGGACATTGGGCTGATGTCCTACTACCTTGGGATTGAAGTAAAGCAACGAGATAATGGCATATTTATTTCTCAAGAAGCATATGCTAAAGAAATTCTCAAGAAGTTCGAGATGGAGAAAAGTAAGGCTGTTAGCACACCCGTGGAGTGTGGGATCAAGTTGCATGTGAATCAA
The DNA here is from genome assembly GCA_005771605.1 of Scutellaria baicalensis. Lineage (NCBI taxonomy): Eukaryota > Viridiplantae > Streptophyta > Magnoliopsida > Lamiales > Lamiaceae > Scutellaria > Scutellaria baicalensis. The sequence continues at coordinate 12,515,593 of CM016729.1, forward strand.
GATGGTGAGAAAGTTGATCCAACCTTTTTCAAGAGTCTCGTTGGAAGTTTGAGGTATCTAACTTGTACGAGACCGGATATTCTTTTTGGCGTTGGACTTGTGAGTCGCTACATGGAAGCTCCAACTACTTCACATTTGAAAGTTGCCAAAAGAATACTTCGATACATCAAAGGTACAATTGATTATGGTATCTTGTATGCTTTTTCTGATGATTTCAAGCTTGTTGGCTATTGCGATAGCGATTGGGCTGGTGATGTTGATAGTCGGAAGAGTACAACCGGGTTTGTTTTCTTTATGGGAAATTCAGCTTTTACTTGGAATTCAAAGAAACAACCCATTGTGACTCTCTCTACTTGTGAGGCGGAATATGTTGCTGCTACCTCTTGTGTTTGCCATGCTGTGTGGCTAAGAAGTTTGTTAAAGGGATTGAATTTAGCACAAAAGTATCAGACGGAGATTTATGTTGAATCAGCAATTGCTTTAGCCAAAAATCCAGTGTTTCATGAAAGGAGCAAACATATTGATACTAGGTATCACTTCATTCGAGAATGCATATCAAAGGAGGAAGTGAAGCTTGAGTACGTGAAGTCACAAGATCAAGTTGCCGACATATTCACCAAACCATTAAAGTATGATGTCTTCAAGAAGCTGCGTTTTTCACTTGGAGTAATTAATCTAGTTTAAGAGGGGATGTTGAAATAATAAACTAGATTAAAGTGTCAAAGTTATTATGGATATGATTTGAAGAATACATGAATGACCTTTGGATTCTTGGTCAGTACATGTATGTTATTTATTAGTAGGAATTAATTGTGGTTCATGAATTTGTATATGATTCATGTTGAGTATCACATATAAATACTCCATGTATTCATCATTTGTAGTATGAAGAAAAATGATAATTTGAGTTGATAATATAAAATAGTGTCCCTCCACTCTTGAGATTTGTTTTTCTATAGAGGTTCATGCTCTCTGTTTTCTAACAGTGAGAGGGGGAGAGAGAACAGAGGCAGAGATGAAGCAGGGGAGGAAAAGGGTGACGGCAGCGGCGACGGCCACCGCTGCCTTCGTGTGCACCGTCGGCCGTCACGACCATGGCTATCCTCGCCGGCGGCCTACCCCGGCACAACCACACACACTCCAAAACCAAAAGCCAACACTCATCTCTAACCCACTAACACCAACATCCATTATCACCACCATCTCAGCGCCGCCGCGGGATGCGGCCACCAAGCAGATTCCACCGCGCGACCACCGTGCCGGCAAGCAAACGGGAAGCCCCTCCAACTGATGGACTAACCCGCAACGGAGAAGAAAGATGGAGAGAAAAGAGAGATAGAGGGAAGGAGAGAAAGGGCGACGGCTCGCCGCGGTGGAGACCAAGAGAAGGCGAAGGGAGAAGGGGATTGAGAGATAGGAGAGGTAAGAGAGAGATGAGAGGTGAGAACGGGCTATGACTTCTTGAGAGGTGAGAGAAACGAGATTGAGAGAGAGGGGGTGAGAGAGATGAGGAGAGAGCAAGAGATGTGAGTTGTCAAACAAAGAAGGGGTGAGGTGGCATCCATGTGATGACTCACCCCTTTCCACACTTGGATCGAATTTTGGACTACGAATTGAGTCGAGAATTGTATTTTGTGTACGGGTTACAGATAATTAGATCTCGCATAAAAATTATCAATCGAGACTAACCCCATTAATTAAAATTGGATATATCAAACAATTTAATAGTATATATAATTTACGAATTAATCGATATTTTGGTTTACTATTAATTATCTATTTTATCTGTTTTGCCAACTTAAATTATTCGTAATTAGTAATTAACTTTAGGGTATATATCTTGAAATATTTTATACGTAATGCCATTGGTAGATTGATTTTACGATTTAAATCTAAATTATGAAAATACGAATCTAAACTCAATTTGTAAGAGTTAACTAAGTGTGATTAATAATGAGAATATTCGATAACATCGTATATATGTATATTATTACTATGTGTGTATATTAGACAGAGTTTGGTGTAGAATAAGATTGCAGACTTTTTAAAGTATTAGTAATTAATGTGAATTCCGATTTAATTAAAATAAGAGAGTAAGAGACAATTTATAAATTTAGAATCTTTCAATATCTTCCTTTTGTTAGTAGATTACATAGTTAAATATAATTGAGCCAAAAGCTATTAAGTAGTTCTCCTGTGCACTGAGATTCGTGCACTCAGGCCCCGCGCGGGCCTGCAGAAACAGTTTAGCCCATAGCCCTCTTTGTTTCACGTGTTTTTGTTGTGACCATCATGTTATGTTAGTGTGTCATTTATGCTATGTTAAGGTTATATTCATGTTATGTTAATCATACCTTCATTTCCAGATTTTATAATCTTAGTTCAACATCATTGACCTTTATGTTATGTTAGAGTTACCTTCATGCTATGTTAGTCATACCTTCATGAAGGTATCACTAACATAACAGTTCAACATCATTGACCTTTATGTTATGTTAGAGTTACCTTCATGTTATGTTAGTCATACCTTCATGAAGGTATCACTAACATAACATAAAGATAAACTTAGTTTAAAACTATTGACATTTATGTCATGTTAGAGTTACCTTCATGTTATATTAGACATACCTTCATGAAAGTATCACTAACATAACATGAATGTAACATTAACATAACATGAATGTATGACTATCTGAAGCGAATTTTGGTAGGTTTGAGACACCCACCAGACGCGTGAGAGAGCGTGAAAACGCAAGTGAAAGACGCATGGGATGGGTTGACCCGGGTGCATGGATCCTAGATCCATGCATTAGTTGCACAAAAGTTTTTGCCAAAGCTATTTAATTTAAAAATCTTCCTAAGAGAGTTAAAGAGAAAAAAAAATCTTTCTTAGAAATAAAGTATAATTTCATCAATTATAATTACACTTAGCACTTAGCAGGCCTTAAAAGGCATATAAATGGGCTTTGTTTGAGTGGGCTTGACACATTGGACATGGTTCATAGTCCCAATTCATACATATGGAGAAGCCCAAAGAATTTTAAATGAAAATTGAAAATGCATATTTGCCTATTTTTTTATAGTCTTTGGAGTCTGGACAAGAAAAACTCATGCAAATAGGTAATTAGATGATGACGATTACTATTATTATTATAACTAGTGTTTCACCCGTGCGTTGCGCGGACTAAAATATTTGAAAAACATAATTATGTAGTTTGATATGTTGAAAATATTTTATGTTTAATAACTAAGTTGTAGTATATAAAAATATTTGAATTTAGCTGAATGAACAATTTAATTTATATATCGTCAATTTTTTTATTTATTTAAGATTAACGTGAATATAAAAAAATTATAATGTTAAACATAATGTAAGCCTATTTGAACTAAATAGTATAGAAATAGAAGTGTGAATCAATTTACAGAATAAATTATCATTCATAAACTACAAATTTTGAAAAACTTCTTTATATACAACTACGTAGTTAGTTAGATTATTCATTATATATTTTTTAAACTATAGTTGGTGAGATTAAAGAGATTAAATAAAATAATATATTAACGTCATCAAATTACATTCAAACATATAAAGTATATGAGATTGTGCTTTTAATCGTGAGATTGTCTAATATATTAAATAACAAAAATAATTAGTATAAGGGTTATGACTAAATTAACCTTTCAATATGAATTTTAATATACATAATCTAAACTAATTGCATATATATAAATTCAAATATAATTTGATACATAAATGGAAAAACATCAATTTAGACTAAATTACAAAGGTTTCTATTAATCTAAAATCTTGGAACATTCCAATTAATATTTTAAATTATCACTTAGAAAGATTTTTCTTGTTTTGATTATAAATTTTTAAATATATTACTTCTTTTATTTAATTCTTGAACTTTTTATCGGATTAAGAATTATATAAAATAAATAATGTGTGCATTATATTTCAAAGTAATGTAAGATTCCATTAATTTTGCCATCTATATATTTGAGTTTCAAAATCATTATTACAATATTCCACTATTAAAAAAATTGTGAATTCAAAAAAATAATTTTATTATGGAACACAATTTTCATAAATTATAGGGCAACCGTCACAAAATAAAATGATAGAAAAAAATATAAAATATTGTGAAATATCAAAGTCAATTTTTATTGTGGGAAATAATTTTCATACATGGTGTTCTCCACGGTTCAAGTAATCAATTAGCAACAATATACATGTTGTATTTTGACACTAACCATTTTTAGTGGATTAAAACAATGGATTCTATGCAATGTATGTAGGCCTTTTTAGAACCTTATTTCGCAAATTTATTTCTAAGAATATATAATGAGATTTTTGGGCATAAAAATACAAAATAACTATATATCTTTTACAATGTTTTTCAAGAAACAAAAACAAAATTTATCTTGCATTTTCTTAATCTTAAATCTTCAAAATCTCTAATCCAAAATCTGAATCTCTCGATTCCGAATTTCTGCACAAAATAATTTGAATTAGTAAAATAATATAATATTACATGACAATAAGAATAATCAATATACAATACTAATAAAATAACACATATTGTGAATAATTCTTCTTCAAAATACAATTAACAACAACAACTTAAATCATTCAAAAAATGAACACTATGATCATTAATTATTGATGGATCCAAACTATAAATATATCCAATAAATCAATTCATACCCAAATAAATATCCAAAAAGAAGAAGAAGAAATCATCTCATCCATGAAAACATGATAATGTTTGGTATGCAAAATTTGAGAAATTGTGAATGGAAAAGACATGAGTGAATTCCAAGTTTATTCTCTCATATTTATAGTGAAAGATATACTTATTAGATATGGAATTAGTTCATTATATATGGTATGAACGTACTTGATTGTTATTGTAATTGCATAATTTTGGGTTTCTTTTTTTGGAAAATATCAAATGTATGATCTTCTATATAATTAAGTTATAAAATTTGTATTTATTTGGCATATATATATATATATATATATATATATATAGTATCATTAATTACTAATAAACTTCACATCCAAAAGATGACATAGTAAATTGATTCTTGTAAATTAATAAGTTTCCATATATATAACATTTGTAATCTTTAAATAAAATAATTTTGAAAATATAGGAAATGATTTCATATCATGATAATTTTTTAATAATTATTTTGTTTATCTTCTTAATATTTCAAATAGTTTTATCATTTTTACTATATTTCAGTTATGACACTTCTTAAATTCTTTGATATGAATAAATGATATTTTAAAATAAAATCAATGAATCAAATTGGATATTGATGCAAAATAGTCAGTGAATCAAATTGGATTTCTTTTTTTTTTTTTTCTTTCAAAAAATATGCAACATCTCTATTCGCTTTTCATTCAAAATTTATATAGAAACATATAATTTGCTTAGCTATTTTTTTTCTTTTTGAGAAAAGATATGGAAATACATATATAGGATTAATTTTTATGATATCAAGCAATAGTACTAAATCTATAATTAATTGGATAAGAATTGCTTCGCACAATTGTATTAGTAAAATCAATCAAACAATCATATTTAATCCATTATCTTGAAATATTTTCATAATCTATATCATATATAAAAGCTTCGTCTATTATATATATATACATATATATGTATATGTATATATAAATGATAATAAGATTGTAAAAAATTATTTAACTCATATGACATAAAATAGTTATTTAATCATAAATTAAACTACATTATATATAATAATAAATTAACTAACATAAAATGTTATAATATGTGTGTCATTCAATTTAAACAATATATAGGCGTTATGTACCACAATCTATCATCACTCCATATATATAATATCATGCTAATATTCTTTTCCAAATTTAACATTGAAGCATTTCAATGAGAAATCTATTTAGAAAAAGGTTCTATATATAGAGAGAGAAATTTCCACTAAATAGTAGCTTATTTCAAAAAAAGATGCATGATTTAGGCAAATTAATTGAATCTTTTTTAGTATAATTGCAACATGATTAATATAAATTACCATATGTATAAATATATGCACATATATCTATATTATATATTTTAAGGATTTTATTCACATTAAACATCATTTATATGTACACATTTTTTCCCATAAGTAGAAAGTGGTTTTAGGCGGGAAAATTCTCAACTTTCTTTTTTTGGAAATGCTTGTGTTTTTATATATACTAGTTTTGTACCCGTGCGATGTACGGGATAAAATTTTATAAAATACAATTATAATATTTTTATTTGAGATTTGGAAAAAAAAGTATATACAAATGTAATATAATGAAATTAAGTAATTTATCTATTATATATTTTAAATATTTTATTGTTGGAGATAATCTCTAGGTACGGTAATAAAATAAGATATTGTAATTTTAAACTTAGTTTATAAATAAATAAGATGGATATGAATTCTATAGAAATTATCACATTTCAAGTACACTATTTAAAGATAAATGAATAATGTTTATTTAAACAAATCACAACATGAAAGTTATGTTCTATATAAGATAGAAGGAATAATTCAACTAACTACTTTTAAGCATGTTATCTTTAAAACAAATAAATTCTATGATAAAAATCTCAAAAACATAAAAGAAATATAAAAACAAAATACATGATTAATTTCCAATTATTTCTAACAAAAAAAAAATCTACCTTGTAATGTAAATTTATAGTCTTCTTTATCACTTTTCCATGTAAGTTTTCATTCAGGTTTCTTCAGGAAATTCCTACATAAAGTAAAACAAAAAACAAAAATTACATTAATAATAATCCATATGCAATACCAATAAATAAAACATTCATCTCCAAATATGAATAACGATAGGAACTTTAATCGTTAAAAAAATATTGATAAAGTCAAAAAATTATTAACCGTCCATCCAAACTATATGATGTAGATCAAATAAAAATCATAACCAAATAAAATAAATACCAAAAAAGAAAAAAAGAACACAATCTCATGAGCACCATGAAAGCAAAAGATTTGTATTGCAGAATTTGAGAAATTAAAGAGAAAGTGTGAGTCAATTCTAAGTTTTTTCTCTCATATTTATAGTGCATAATTTGTTCATTAGATATGAAATTAGTGCATTTTGTATGTCATAAATTTAGTTGCTTCCTAATTTATTGATTTTTTTTCCCAATTATAATGATTACAAATAAATGTTCAGTTTCTACTTAATTCCTATACATGAAATCAAATCATATCATTCACAATCAATGTGTTTATTGATAAAATCAAAATGTTTTATTATATTACATTATGTTATACATCAAATATTATTTTTATTGAATTTTATTATTTACAAAATACAAAATCATTTTCAATATATATAGTATATAAAATCAAGATCAAGATAATATCACAATCTTATTTGTTTGCTCATATTATTGTATATTCAATTTTAATAGTGAAATTTAGTAGAGACTTATTTGTATCTTATTTAATGGATTAAAATGATAGCAATCATAACCAAATAAAATAAAAACCAGAAAAAAAAAAAAAAAGAACACAGTCCCATGAGCACCATGAAAGTAAAAGATTTGTATTGCAGAATTAGAAATTAAAGAGAAAGTGTGAATCAATTCTAAGTTTTTTCTCTCATATTTATAGTGCATAATTTGTTCATTAGATATGGAATTAGTGCATTTTATATGTCATAAATTTAGCTGCTTCCTAATTTATAGATATTCTTCCCAATTATAATGATTGCAAATAAATGTTCAGTTTCTACTTAATTCCTGTACATGAAATCAAATCACATCATTCACAATCAATGTGTTTATTGATAAAATCAAAACGTTTTATTATATTACATTATGTTATACATTAAATATTATTTTTATTGAATTTTATTATTTACAAAATAGAAAATCATTTTCAATATATATATAGTATATAAAATCAAAATCAAGATAATATCACAATCTTATTTGTTTGCTCATATTATTGTATATTCAATTTTAATAGTGAAATTTAGTAGAGACTTATTTGTATCTTATTTAATGGATGAAAACGATAGCATCAACATCTATTATATTTTTAAAATGACATTTCAAATTATATTAATTTTAAAACAAACCAATATTTCTATGTAATCGATGTCAAATAACTTGATGTATAAGTAATTAAGAAATTTTTAGGGGTAAATGCACGAAACCCCCTCGTGTTATACAAATCTTGCATCGGTCCCCCTTGTATGAAGGAAAATGCGCGAAACCCCCTCGTGTTTTCATAAAATCGACCCGAAATCCCCAATTCTGTTAAACTTCACGAGTTTGTGCTGCACGCGCCGAAACTGCGAATTTTCCTAATTTCTGACTGTTATTGGTAGGTAAAAATACTACTTTGCCCTTGCCTTTTGTTTACATATGTGTGTGCATTATCCAAAAAAACTATAGCATGAAACCCTCTCCTCTCCCTACTCTCACAAACAATCTGGTATGTTTTTGGTAATTTTTTATTTTTTATATTTATTTCCAATGCTGAAATTAACAGATTTTGTGTTCAAAATGTTGTAATGTACAATTTTTTTAGGATATATGTCTTCCACGTATAAGCCATCGATACCAAACAACTGAAAATTCTCCATCAAACAACTATCAAATTTTTTTTTTGAGGTTTGTTTGTTTGTTTGTTTGTTTTTTTTTTTGTTTCGTTGACGCTGTGATTGCTGAAATCATTGTACTTGTGTTTGGTCCTTTGCTCTTCTCTCTCTTTTTCTTTTTTTTTTTTCCATTCAATTTTATTTTTTTTTATCTCGTTTGATTTTCCATAAAAATAAAGAAATAAAAAAAGCATGCAACTCATAGGTTATACTATTGGTTAAATAGGATTATATATACAATAGCAATTGTATCTTTTGAAATGGAACAAATTGTATTTTGAAACTCAAACTAAGAATTTGGTATTCAATCCATAGGACAACTTAGTCGGTGTGACCATTTAGGATGTGAACCTGCTGTTTGGTAGTGTCTTCAATGCATTCGACACAAAACCCTTATATAGTCCCACCACACCATCACGAGCAACAATGCCTAAAATCACAATGTTTATACAAAGAATTAGCAACTTCAAGTTGTAAGAATTTAAATCATCAAATTTCAAGATAATTTATCAGCAGGCTCGCTTTTCTCATAAAACGCTAAGATAATATTATCAATAAGACAACATCAGTGCTTAGTATCTAATGGAACCCAGGAAAGCAAACCTGATAATGAAATTTATAACTTTTACAGGTTCTAGTGAACTAGAACCATGGTAATGGAACTTGCAGCTAAGTCAAATAACTAAAAACGTTAACACTGTATTTACTCCACGGATCCCATTATACAACAACACAAGTCGTGATGATAGCAGAGCACAAACTTCAAATCAGTGGTACAAGATAACAAACTAATTCTGCAGTCCCATTAAAAGCCAAACTGTCCATCAGGCAGAGCCTTTTTCACCCTGGTGTTCAGGATGGACCAAGTTTAGTTGAGATATATTAACATATTACTTCAACATCAATAAACTAGAAGAACTGCTGAAAATTACAAAAGCTTCTTGAACTTACAAAAGTTGAAGTCATGCCAGCACAAGCACCTGCTGCTAATCTTCCAATTACAGACAGTTCTCCATCCTTTCCCCGAAAAAGTTTCTAAACAATGAATAAACAACCGCATTGTTAAGATTAGCATACAATCAGATCCTATGCTTCTTGTAGATTAAATTTTCAGTTTTACCTTGTATGCTTCATAAGCAAAAAGTTGTACTGCACTGTAAGGTATGACTTGAATCACCTGAAAAGCATTAGAAGCAATATCAACATCTGATTTTGATTAAAGTTTGGAAACTAAGTATAGCTTCCACATCATGACCATCTTTTGGTAACTGCAGAACAGGACAATCTGGGGAAGTCTAGAAAGAAGAGAATACATCAAACCTGGGGGAGGTTTCCTTTCCAGTATCCTTTTATTCCTTCTTCCTTCCCAATCACTGTCAAGGCCTAAACATGCATTCTCTTCAATCCAAACACAACCTAAATTTATTTTTATCCTTACAATATCACCACATGCAGTTACATTTACCAATTTCCATGCTTCAAAGCGAACATAAGTTCTGAAAAGTCGTGCAATGTGTGACCAGCAGGGCAATATAGGATTTTCCATCCCATTCCAAAAAAAAAAAAAAAAAGTAAAAGACAATAAAAATATATTGTTGGAGTTCATAAATATTGGGCCTGGAACGACAAGCTTCTTATAGAATTTAACCCAAATGTATTGAGCCAAACTTAAATCTGTGTTTCTTTTCACAGATTTCTACTAATGCAGATTCAAAATTTGTAGTCAATGTTGTCTAGTTATGAAAATCATTTATGGTACTGACAAACGGTGTAATTCTGCTTAAAAATACAATGATGCTTTACACATACTCATATCACTAGTGGTAGGTATCAACTTTCCAGTGCTGCAATATGGTAAAGTACTTATCTCTTCCAATCACATATAAACAAACTTAACGGTCGAAACTCGTTAAGCAAACTGGTAGTATAATAAGAAGTAAGATGCCATTAAGATACCTCAATAAATCCAATTCCCTTCTTCGCAGCCTCTTGTCCAGCTCTAAGTCCATGAGTCTGAACACGAGCTCTCTCTTCTCGTCATCGGCCTCGTTCTTTCCCCTCTTCCGATTCTTTCTCTGTAAATTAAAAACCCTCAAAAGAATACCCTTTTTTAAGAAAGCCCATACAAAGAATTCCTTTCATACAAAGAATTCATACAAAAAATCTGACCTTGGTGAGGATTCCGCCTCAGGTCGCTGGTCGGCGTCGCCACCATGTTCAAAACCGCCGCCGCCCCCAAGCCCCAAGCTTTTCTCAATCACATTTCAACCGCTGACTCGAGGGTTCGGATCTTGGGACTCTCTCTTTATCTTCTATCTTCTATTTTACGAGGGATATAACGAGAATTTTAAGAAAAAATTTAACACTGCTAACGCTCGTTAAAAAAAATGGGACGTGTGTCGATTTTATGAAAACACGAGGGGGTTTCACGCATTTTCCTTCATATAGGGGGGACCGACGCAACATTTCCAAAACACGAGGGGGTTTCGTGCATTTATCCCGAAATTTTTATACAAAATCATATGGAATGCTTAGATGGAAAATCATTTAGTTTGCATCTATAAAATAATTTAACATTTTTTTAAATTGAAACATATTTACCATTTTTATTAAATTGAAACTTATTAAATAGAAGAAGGATAGCTAATGGCAATAATTTCTTTTTTTTTTCCCCTAATTTGTAATAATATTCATCCTTATATATAGAAGATTAATGAGACAATTGGCTTTTTTATTTAATGGATAAACATAATATCTTTTCCATAAAATCAAAACAACTTTTGGGTGGAAAAATTATTTAAGGAAATGTTCTTCTACATATATATATATATATATGTAATGTCACATTATAGAATATTAATATCATAATTAATTAAATATGATATTCATTTTATTATTACATATGATTTATTATCAAATCAAGTGGAGTTCTTTAATTTCTTTCTATATGATATATTATTACAATATATCTTTTAAATTTTATATTTAGAATTATTTAATTGTTGACTTTATGTTTTATGTAGATTTGGTTATCAAGTGGCGAATTAATTTTTATATATCTAATCCTTTATATAACAATTATGTTTTATACATCAACAAAATTACATAAAATTGTATCTATATTTTGGTTATCTTTTTATATATTTTATTATTTTGTAATAATAAGAATTATATAATAAATATATTTTATGTATATATTTACATGCATATTAAATTATATAAAAATATATATTAACATCGAATGAATAATTGTTTTATTAATTATATGATATTATGATTATGATATTATATGATGTAAATCACACACATACACATATATATATATATATATATATGTATGTATACACACATTGCTAAATGATATCATAAATATATGAATAGAAATATATAATTAAAGTTAACTTACCATATTGACAAATATGGTAATTTTATTATATCATATCACTTCCTTAAATATATATATATATATATATATATCATCAATCATGATTTATTATTTATCATTTAACATTTATTTTAATAAAAAAATCATTTCCAATTTTTGTAGGGTGTTTTTGGCGGGAAAATTTTAACATTACTATTTGAGGAAATGTTTGTATTTTTATATATATAAAGATAAAGATAAAGATGTACAATAGAAATCGATAAAAATATAAATTAAAAGATTTATATTGATTCTTTTTTTAATAAATAATATCTAATGATAATTGTATCACATTAAAATGTATCACATAGAATTGTTAACATTATCTATATATGGTAATTATCTCCATAGAATTAGTGTTTTATTTAAACATACAATATATAATTACGTAATTACCATATATGATATGTATAATTACCATATATTTCAATTTTCATATTTATAAATATCTAATTGTATGTAGAGAGCGTATAATAGAAATCTATAAAAATATAAATGAAAAGTTTTATAATGATTATTATTTTTTTCATAAATAATATCTAATGATAATTGTATCACATAGAAATGTATCACATAGAATTGTTGACCTTATCTATATATGGTAATTATCTCCATATAATTAGTGTTTTATTTAAGAGTTAGTCTCCTATGCACCAGTTGCACGGATCTGTGATCCGTGCAACTGGGCCGCGCGCGGGCTGGGCTGGCCCGCCCAGCCCGTGCCTCTTTACTTATTTCGCGTGTTTTGGTCGTTACTCTCACGTTATGTTAGGGTTACTTTCGCGTTATGTTAGGGTTACCTTCGCGTTATGTTAATGTGACCCCATATCCAGATTTCACCCCATATCCAGATTTCATACCCTTAGTTTAAAACCACTAAACTAAAATCTTAATCATACCTCATGTTATGTTAGAGTTACCCTCATGTTATGTTAGAGTTACCTTTATGTTATGTTAGTGTTACCCTCGTGAGGGTAACACGGGTAACACTAACATAACATGAGGGTAACTCTAACATAACATGAGGGTATGACTGACTGAGCGAATCTTGGTGGGTTTGAGCGCCCACCAGGGTAACACGGGTAACCCTAACATAACATGAGAGTAACCTTAACATAACATGAGGGTAACCCTAACATAACATGAGGGTATGACTGTCTGAGCGAATCTTGGTAGGTTTGAGCGCACCCACCAGGCACGTGGGGGCGCGTGAGAGCGCGTTGGGGCTCGTAAAAACGCGCGTCAGAGGCGCGTGGGGCGGGTCGACCCGGGTGCATGGATCCTAGATCCATGCACCAGTTGCATAAAATATTTTGCCTTTATTTAAGCATACAATATATAATTACGTAATTACTATTAAGTAATTTAGTAAGCATAATGGAATATATTGATACACCAATTTAGTAATCAATTTGCTAATTAGTAATCAATTAACCGTATAGCATGTGTAAGCCAATCAATTAACGTATTTAATTAATTAATTGCATATGAGTTATCTAATCTAATGAAATCATTTAATTTTTTTTCTATATGATATGTATAATTAGCATATATTTCACCTTACGTATATAATATTTTAGCAAACTTTAAATGCACGGATATAAATTTATCACATAGAATTTATATAACATAATAATAATAATTATAATTATTGAGATCTAGACATGGAAATATTAAACAAACTTAAAGGTAATTAGATCATGTAATTATAATTAACTACTACATATAATTTCCTTATATATAAATATATTAAATATGACTTATATTTATTAAATTATTAATAAATAAAAAAAATTCCTGATTTGGCAATGTAGTTTTGGCGGGAAAATCTTGCTATTACTTTTTAGAAACCATTGTGTTTTATATATACTAGTATTTACACAGTGCGATGCACGGATATAAATTTTAAAATAAACATTTTTACAATGTAAATAGAATTTTATATATAATAATATGTTTAAATACATATAAAATAAAGGAATTGAATGAAATTGAGTAATATCTTATTCAATATTGGTATTGGTAATGTAATTTAATAACATCTAAAAACTTTGTTTAGAACTGGTATATAATAAATTTTGTTACATATTTTTTTATTAGTTTTTATGTTATAAAATGTTGAACGTGATTGAAAATGTCTATATTAAAACTAATAATATAAATTTATAAGAAAAAAATAACTAAAATAAAAAAAATCTTACAAATGACAAATTTGGAACCTTTTTTTTTTTACAAATTATGGTGTTCTTATCTCTCACGGTCTCACCATATTTTATATACATCAAAATTTTTACTTCTAAAACAAAAACATATAATGGACCACGACTAAATATCTTTACTTCAAGAAAAGTCCGACATGAGATTTTAAATTATAATATTTTAAAATTCATTATAAAAATAATACATATTGTAATATATATATATATATAATATATTATTAAAAATGATCATAAGGTGATCAAATTTAATTACATCAGTATAAATTGCTAATTTTCGAAATATATCATATGATATTTAAGTTTAATAGTTGACTTATATTGCAATATATTGTATCAACATGTGTAATATTACATTGAGGTAATATTTTTGATTTATTAATATTTTTCCAAATATAACTTGAGAAATCAACCTTACCATATATATTATAAAACAATATACACTATATATTTTAAGAAATAAATAAATTAACTAAAAATCTCATATAACGTGCATATACCAATTATATTGTTCAACTTTTTTTTATTAATATAAGTTAGATGAAAAAAAGTGGATACTTAGAAATAATATTAACATGTATATATAAACAAAAAAGATCAATGATGTCTATATTTCAAGAAAATTGAAAAGTATATGTATTAAATATCAATATTTTTTTTGATTTTATATTTGACAAAATAATAATTGACAATTAATATTCCATAATTTACATATAATTCAAAGTACAAAAAAAAACTGAAACGCTAATACAACTCTAATTTCATCCATTATATTTATACATCTATAAATCAAAATAAATCACTATATATTTAATCTTAACAACATAGATGTGCATCATTTTGAGAGCTAAATCCAAAATCAGATTTATTTTCCCTAACATATTACCTTTCAAACTTTCACTATCTTGATTGCTAAGTCAAAATCAATTAATATTTTTTAAAAATTGGTGAATATGTACTCTCAAGTCGCAAGCCTAAGATTTCTTCAGTTATTACCTGCATATAAGAAGTGATCAACGCTTTTATAAAATTAAATCATATTGAAGTAAAAATAATCCATATATAATACTACGATGATAAAAAAAAAAAAAAAGTATAATAAAAATCATATAAAAAATCAAAAAAATTGAAATAA